>CM065052.1:224468271-224480771 GCA_032883995.1 Coronaproctus castanopsis | reverse complement strand
AATGAATAAAAAACAAACAAAAAAAATAAGCAATTTGATGTACCAGGTGTTGATTTCTTAGTATCTCGTGCTCGTCTATTTAATATTTATATTTAATAAACATTCAAACTTAATATCGAAAACAACTTAATAATATAAATAGGCCAATTATCCCCCCATCATTCTTTATGTATGTTTCATTCGATGTAGCGTAAGCAATAAATTTATTTAAAATGTATTCGGTATTAAATCTTCCGTATTTATCTGAACTGTATAACAAACAAGCTATAAAATTCAACGATACATACTGATTTAGTCAATATATCAAATTTGGAACTCTGCGCAACACATATTATAATTACAATATTAAAAATATAATAAAACCTGACGACATAATAAGTATAGATTTTTTAGATCGTCGCACAATAATATTACTTATATTTTATGTTAGTTTTATTAATTATTTATCGTTAATTTACTCAAAATTATAGCGAATTAAAATTTGTATTTTCCCTGTATTTCTATTCCTACCTTATAATTACATTCATAATTCTTTGTAACAATTATTTAAATATGCTTTTTATTCGCTGATTTATTTATTAGAAATTGTAACCGGATTTTATCACGGTAGAAGAAGTTTCGGACATTTCACGACGTGTTAAATATGTTTAAAACTATTACAAAAATCTTAATTCCATCAATATATTTTACAAAAAATCAATTGAAAATTAGTTAAATCACTAATATTTATTTTCTTAAAGAAAACACAAAGCTTTTCGGCATTTACGCCATTATCAAGTGAAACATTTTAAAACATCAAAATTTTTAAAAATATAAATTAAATATAATTACTTAAAAATATGCGATTGTGATTGTGAAAATATGCTCCAAAAATGCTGTCTGCTTCTGTTGTCTATTTTTTGATTTGTTGAAATTTAATATCAATATATTTGTTTATTAATTTTGTTTTTTTTATATTAATTTTTTCTTCAATACTATTTTCCGGATTCTGTAAAAGTTGTGTACTGGTGGAATTTTAAATTTTTCATTAACTGTTGCGATGTATGATGTCCAGAAGTAAAATATAAAATATAAAAATATACGAACGCAAAAATTTTTTAAAAACACAATTTTACAAGTAAAATGAAAATAAATATTAAAAATCTGATAATGACCAAGAAAAAATTAATATAAAAAAACAAAATTAATAAACAAATATATTGATATTAAATTTCAACAAATCAAAAAATAGACAACAGAAGCAGACAGCATTTTTGGAGCATATTTTCACAATCACAATCGCATATTTTTAAGTAATTATATTTAATTTATATTTTTAAAAATTTTGATGTTTTAAAATGTTTCACTTGATAATGGCGTAAATGCCGAAAAGCTTTGTGTTTTCTTTAAGAAAATAAATATTAGTGATTTAACTAATTTTCAATTGATTTTTTTATTTTTAAAAAAATCACTACATTCCACATTATAAAAAATTAAAATATATTTTACTTTCTGTTTATCGGAACAGTAGACGTTATTCGTTTGTTGTGTACCAAATTTAGGTTTCGTACCCTATATTTTCAACAGGATATGCGGGAAGTGTTGCTAATGAAAGTAAAAATAACACATATGTTTGACAGTACAAATGGCTCCTGAGTTGATTTAAATCGAGAGAAGTTCCGTTGAATAATCATGGATCCCATAGCGATATTATATATATATATATATATATATATATATATATATCTATATATATATATATATATATATATATATGGGTACGTGTGCCCTTCCGATTAGCAGAATTAATTAACAGGGTCAAACGTCAGTGCCGCGTATACAAATTATGTTATTTAGTCTAGCTTGTTAGCTGGCTGATAACATAATCTTCAATAATGCCACTTTCCAAGAAAATATGGTATCTCGCAGCTGCTCTTGTTCTATCTATCTCACTCTCGTAGTAATTACTATGTGCGTCGATTGTCTTGACATCGATATCGCACGTAGTAATTAGTACTTATACAAGAAACAAGGATAGCTTGTTAGCGCACTCCTCCTCTAATTCACGCGCAACTTCAGCTACATTACCGCACCGATATAATAAAACGTGAGCATTGTGTTTGTGTACGTTCGATTGAACATATATATGTATGTATGCATATAACAAATTTTTCTAAGCAATTTTATCGAAGTTACTATTAAGAAACGAATAAAGTCTATATAATAGTTTAAACAACGATCGGATATATTACACTTACGGTATCAGCGATGTCAGTAATATCAGATGTTTTGTGAACAGCATTTAGTCTGAGTTTTAATTCGTTATTCTGTTGAATTGAACGTGCTAAAGAACTCTGAAGCATCGTTATCAGAGATTGTAAATTACCACTGCCATTCACATTACCGTTTGCGTTACTACCGTTATTATTATTAACAATGTTATTATTCGGTACATCCGACTGTAGAGCCGATTTCAACTGATCCCTTTTTGTTGAGAAAATATTTGAAACAGTTCTCAATCGTCTATAAACTGAATATTGAGAAAGAAAGAAAAAACACGCTATCAGTATAATGTTAACTAATCGTAAACGCGTACTAGATTTTCATAAAAATATTAAATATTTCTTATTATGTTCAATTTCTCAATAACGAACCGCACGCATTAAATATCTTCACCATATATCGATTGCGATAGTAACATTATATTCTCTTTCGTGCAAAGTTGAATAATATTTCCCTATATTAAATATTCCCCTAAGAGTAGAAACTGCAAATGAGGATAAGGTCCATAAGTTGCAGATAATTTAATAGACTAGGTATAGGTCGATTGTTTATAAACTAATAAACTAAAAGCGGCTATTGACGAAAAGTCTTAAACAGACGAATCCAATAATAACTGATAGTAGTCAAAAGAATAGTAAGTTGGAACTGTCTATATAAATCAACAGTCTTAGCACTATCGATTAGCCTTGAAAAATTGAAGTTTTCTAATATAAATACGATTTGTCCATGTCTGGAACAATCGATCTTTTACGATTAGAGTTTGTTCAATGACTAAAATGGTAGGTAAACATAGTATCGGTAGTCAATATCTATGCGGCGGTCTTATTTGGCTGATAAATTTTTGATTAACTCTTTCTCAGTTACTTCATACTCGATATTTCTCTCATTCCTCGAAATTTTTCAGAACTGGAGATTTTCTTTTAATCGTCGTCCTATTTTATGTCTTTCTGCGCATCACCTTTCTATGTACAGTGAATTAATACTTCCTTCTTCACCTTCCGTTTATTTTTCATTTCCCTTTCTTAATAATGATCTTGTGTTAGATATAGATTTAAATTCTTTTAAAACGTTCAAAGCTTCTATACCCCCTTCACATCCCGTATTTGTGATAACTGGTCAGAATTTCTCGCTATATATATATAGACGGTTCTAAATCAAAGAATCATGTAGGAGCAGCTTTTATAATTCCTTCCTTAGACATAGTTAAAAAATTTTCCCTTTTGCGAGTTTCTTCCATTTTTACAGCAGAGTCTGTGGCTATTTTTCAAGATCTGCGATTCATTCTGTTGAATCGGGTAACTCAAAAGGTAATAATTTTTCAGATTCTAAAAGTTGTCTCTTGGTCTTAGAGTTCTCACTTTATAATCCTCATTCCTCTCCCATAATACTTAAAATTCGTAATCACATTACCCTTTTACGGGATGCCGGTATCTCTGTTAAGTTTGCATGGATTCCTGGTCATGCTGGTATTAAAGGGAATTTACTTGCTGATCATTATGCTAAATGTACAACGTACCTTGATTTATTTATTGCTTACACGCCGTGCATTGATCTCCTGTCTATCATTAAGACAGCTCATAAAGAATACTGGAAAGCTACTTGGAATAATCCTTATAATGTTACAATATATAAACTGCTTCAGCCTGATCTTCCTTGTACCATGGTTCTATAATATCGAAATACAAGTGAGTCTGCTCCGTGGTTTTATTGTCACTTTATGTCGACTACGTTTTGGAAAGAATCGTCTACCGGCTACACTTTTTCAAATGCATCTTATTACTTCTCCGTTCTGTTCACATCCTTCAGATATCCACTGTATCGCAGACGCAAATCACATTTTCCTGCAGTGATCATATTACCGCTCCACTCGTGACTCCTTCTATAATCACCTCATATCTCTAAATGTTCCTTTTCCTGTCAATATTCCTTTCTTACTCTCCACACGTAACATGCACATATACATATGTTGATATAGGTTTATTGTTAACTGTAACATACCCATATAGTTAAAATTAAGATAATTCTTTTTTATTTTTTCTTGTCTATATAATATAGTTTAATGGGTAAACTGATATGGAAGCCAAATAAAAAAAAATAAATAAAAAAAAAGTTGCACCCAAAATAAACACTATACACTTTCAACATCACAATGAAACACCGAATAAATTATTCTCATTAAATATAGAAGGATGACTTTAATGTCAATAAATGCTATAACAATAACAGGTTCGTACTTTCAATAAAATGAGCATTTTCGCCTTCAAGAGCAAATTATTATAATAAACTGCCAAAAGGCAGATTAATAGATAAACACGTGTTCGCACAAATAAATGTTATAGAAAAATTAACACGAATAAATATTTCATTAAGTGAATAATTGCAATAATGCCAGGTTACATTAATAACATAATACATTTTTTTGTCTAAAAAAAAATAAATAGACACCAATAAATCCTATTATAACCTAAAAAAACACGAGAATATTCATTCGAATAAACGCGCAAAGTTTTAAATAATTACACCATTATAAAACGTATAACTGAATAAATGAAAATGATTATCGATATTTGTATGGCAAACATTGTAGGAAATTAACGTTGAAATTATAAACCCCTAAATATTAAAAATATAATTAGAAAAAATCACAACAAATTAAAAATAAATATATAGCAATAAGAAGCTATTAAACAATATGATCAACTTAAAAAAAAAAAAAAAAAAAACGTTTAAAATTTTACAATACTTATATCGGTTGGACATGTAGATGACCACTAGCAGAGTATAGACAAAAATGAAATTATTTTTAGTATTAACTACAAGCTTGTTATATGTTTGGTTACAGTTGGATTGTGTGCTCGATGTATACTAGTTGAATTGTTAGAATAAATATTTTTATTATATTTTACTTATCTTAATTTTAGCAAACGAGATAAAGAGAAGATATACATAACAACGTAATAATATAGAGTATAATACAAAATTTTACAAAATAAATCTAACATTGCCAATTTCTTAAACTATTTGCTACAAAAAATAAAACTTGATAATTTTTAATATTACACGTACCATCTCTCGCTATGATGACAAAATCGTTATATGCCAACAAAGACGGCGGTACATCGCTAAAATTACCGTGGTCTTGGTTTTTAGGACGAGCCGGAGTCGAATGAAGTGAAACGGGACGAACACAGACACCGCTAGCTGTTGTTCCGCTATTACTAAGGGAAGGATTGCTGTTAGACAGCAAGTCCCCATTAGCGTAAACTGAAAGACCGGTTCCAGGGGCGGTGAGTGGAGAAGCCTATAAATAAAGTAAAATAAAACAATTGACTTATATTACTAATTTATACGCGTCAAAGTGATATTTAATGCGTAGTAATTATCTAACGCCAAAACGAATTTATTGTCAATCAAACGCAAACTAATCATAACATCTATCAAATTTTTATAAAACACTTCAATTTTAAAGGACTGTTCTTTTCAATATATTCTTTAAATACGACCTCTTAAAAAACTTTTTTTAAATATTTAACAGTAATAAAAAAACAATAAAATTTAACGGCGATCAATAGATAAATTTACGTTATTAAGCAAAATTTTAAAAAGCTAAACGCATTCAGATCGTGCATTTATTTGGACACACACGTATATATATATATATATATATATATATATATATATATATATATATATATGACATTGTAATATACCAGAAAAAGTACAGAGTTTTCAAATAATTGCGGCAATTCTATTTATTAAATAATTGTAAATTAGTTCAACTAAATCAGAATTGACATTATAACATTAAATAAATTTTTATTGTAATATCTTTTTTAGGTTTAGTTAATAATTTAATTTCGACGATTTTCGATGCGTCTCGGAAAACTTTTAAACTGAAATATGTTTTAAAAAGAATTTTGAAAAAAGACGAATCTTTAAAATGTACAATTTTAACCATTAGGTTGGAAATCTTATCTATTGGGTCGCTTTTCGAATATCGAGGTGATTTATTTACTTGCTCCAGATCCTCGGTACTAATTATAGAGTTGTATGAAAGAAGTACTCAATGAATGCTGCATATTTCTCTCCTTCATTAGTCGGTATAACATCGAAGTTGATTTTAATAGGTGGAAATTGAAACTGTTTAAATTTTCCAGCAACAATTTTATAATGTTTGCCCCAATATTTAGAATTATTAATAAAGTTTTCCAATTTTTAAACTAAATATATTCACTTGGCGGAAAAAGTTCAATTTCAGTTTTTGAAGTATATTTATTACCGTTAAACCGGTGTCTGTCCTATACTTTTAAGCAATAATATTTTACGCGATTTCATCAATATTAAACTCTTGAATGCTAGAAGAATGCTGAGGTTCCTGCATGATCACGTAGATGGCAATTATTTATTATCTACAATCTTATTTATGGTCCCCAGTGTTAGTAGTAGGTCACATTGTATTTTCTATAAATCACATGCTCGCACAAATCTAGGTTATAGTTCACCACTTAAATCCACCTTGCGTCTATATAATAACATACTAAAGATATACGTGTGTGTGTGTGTATGTGTATTCTACTGTTTGGTAAATGAAATTACATACTGAAACTGGAGAGCCATCCGTAATTTCTTGAGGAACGCTATTCTTGTTCGGACTAGAATTCGACATAGATGGAGAGGAAACATCAGAGGGTATAACTAAACTTTTATTACCGCTCCAACTAGAGCTGCTCGTATTGCTCTTTTTACGCCCACCCAAATGAAATTTTCGTTTGTCCTTCTTGACCGCTCCGTTCTTCGAATGAAAAATAGCAAATAATTAAGTATCATTGGAAAAAAAGAGTACGTTCATTTATTAAATGTTAATTTTTACACGAGTAAAGCGAAAACATGTAAAATCCAGCTTTATTCGAAAAAATATTATCGATCGATGAAACAATATTAACAAACGTATTGATACGCCTAGAAATAGAAAAATAGAACAGTAGTCGAAATCGTCATACATTAGTCGGTAAAAATTAAATAGATTACACTAATTACATTCAGTTAATCTAATAACAACATTGAATTACTCGATTAAATAGTTTTTCATGTTTAAGTGAAACTTCTAAGTTTCCAGCTAACAATGTAACTAAAACATTGCTCTTATCTCATAAACTAGATTCGCCTGTTATGAAACATCTTAACTAGCTCGTTAAACGTTTTATTTTTACATTTAAAATGTGTTCTCGTTTAATGCACCAGCTCGGATCGAACCTCGACCAATCGGTTGATATCCGAACGTTCTCCAGTAAAATATCGATAAACTAAGTACTATTGTATTTCTAGCATATCGTAACATTTCATAAGAAAAGATTACACCGATAAGAATAAGCTGAATCCGGCATATTGTTCTATTTTATTTTACAGTTGTGCCATTTTCAGTTGCTTATGTTCTCGAGGAAAATCAATCCGAGCAGTCTCGAACGCGGAAGCGAAAATTGAACAAGGACTCTCGCTGCATATTCGAATTAACAAAAATAATACAAATTTTACAACTGAAAATTTTAACTACGTCTTGCGGAGAGAAATCTGAAATAACGAACTGACGAATAAAATTAAATTTACAATTGATAGGGAAAAAATTCGAATAAGACAACTTTTACTTTGGATGTCTACGATCAAAAATAAATCAAAAGTGCCATTTTTATTACAACTAACCGCCATTATTTTGGCAATTTTTAATATTTCTAATTTAAATGGTAACTCGAAAATATTAGCATTTTTATACATTTGGACTAGCGATACGCGAAAATGTATTTAGCGCGAAAAAAGAAAAAAAAACATTCGAAACGAACCTCATTATCGATTATCTGATTAGACGCTTCCAGTTGATCTAATATGCTGACTAACCTGCTCAGATATTGTTCGACGCAGCTTAAATCTTTAGACGTTAGTTCGATCACTGCACCACACTCGATATCCCACGCGGTCATCCGTGGAGGAGGCGGTGAACTGGATTTACGAACTTGGACACCGTGCGTTAAAATACTTTCTGTAATACGAACATAATAAATAAAAAATTTTTTCCGCGGAAAATGTATTTAAAATAAGAAAATAATTAACCGCAAAAATGTTATTAATTCCATCGTACACATTCGTATACCTATTATTTCTTTATTATGTATAAAGAAAAGCTTCCAAAAAATTGAAACACACTGTACATATGACAAAAAGAATAAGTAGTCGGAATAAAGAAAAAGAAACGTCCTTGGTAGGCTAGACGAAATGAAAAAGGTGTTAATAGGTGGGGAATTGAAAATTATTCTGTCAAATTAGATGTATGTAAAATGTAAAAAAATAAAATAAAAAAGTTTTCCCAATCACATCCTAAACTTAATAAAGAAACTTGGAAAATTTGTAGCACTTTCTTAAAAAAAAAGAAAAAAATTATATACATAATAAATTAAAATCACTAAATTTTATATTAAAGAACGCAAAGTTTTCCGGCCATTTGATAGTTTATGTTGTTTACAACTTAAATCTGTTATTTCGTATTACTATTCTTTGTACATCTAAATTAAGTTTACATTTTGTTTTTATTTGTTGTTGTTTTTTATTTATTATTATTTTTTTTTTATTCATGTTCACTTGAAAATAGTATAATAACCGAAAAGCTTTGTGTCATTTAATATAAAAGTTAAATGACTTTACTTATTTTTTTTTTTTTATTTTTTTAATAAGAAACGCCAGGATCCTTCTTATTTACGTAAATCGTTTTCAGAACCAAGCGTAGGATATAGAACACACGCACGTTGAAGTCCATATTATTTCGAACACCTGTATAGTACAATCGAAATGGAATTGAAAATTAAAAATTTTATACTCCACGATCCTTATCTGCGGAAAATTATTAATCGATTTTATTCCGTTTAGTAGCTTCTTCTTGCCAGAAGATGGCGTACATCAACATGTTTTATATTTCTCGTTCCCTGGCTGATTTTATTATTTCGTCAATTTTCTTGTTTTTAAACTTCCCTCGCATTTTCTCTCCCAATATTTTTCCTCGAACGATAAATATCTCCTCTTCCCTTATTTTATGCGCAAGGCATTCTTTTAAATTTCTTCTCTCGATGTCATCGACGGTGTTCAATAGTTGTAATACCTTCGAATTTGTTACTTTTGCGTCCACGATATTCGCCATATTCTTCTAAGCGTCCGCATTTCAAAGTGTTCACGTTTCAACGGCGTATTTCAAGACGGACATGATATAACACTGGTTATATTCATTTTTACTTTCCTGTCTTTCAGCACGATTTCTAATTTCTTTTATATCTCGACCATCGCTTGCTAGTAATACATCTAAATATCGAAATTCTTGGGCAATTTCCACCATTTTTCCCCGATTTTTAACTTGAGATCTATATTGTCAATCGTCTACGTAAATTTTATGGCCTTTATTTTTCTAACGTTAATTTTCACGACATATTTGTTTAACCTATTTAGCATCATCTGCATTTCTTTAGTTGATCCTGTCAGTAATAATCGTTTATCCGCATAGCTTACACATCCTATTGAACATCCGTTTGAATCCATAGTTATAAATGTTTGCTTCTTTAATGATCTCTTCTGAATATATATTAAATAGTCTAGATGACAATGGGCAGCCTTGTATTAAGCCTCTTTTAATTTGACACCTATTATCATCTAGTTCTTCCCGACTTTCATATTCGATATCTGATTCCAGTATATAGTTTTGATAAACCAAAATAATGAATAATGTTAATGATAACGAAAAAATTGTAACAAATGTTTATTTAATAATTTTCATTTACGTGTTCTATTGACGGTAGGTTTGTTAAAATCCTGCAACATTTCGCTTTGATTGGACGAAACGCTGCCGTATGTTAGCACATGCTGCCTATATAAGCGATGCATTTTTAACTGATCCACCCAATTTGAGAACGAATCGTAATTTTTCGCCTGAACAAAATTATCATTAAATCGTGTATAAAATACATGTAAAAAAAAACAACATATAATACATAATCAAAGTTCGAGCGTATTTAAAAAATTAATCAACCAAGGGATAGACGCAATTCATTTATCGATATTTTCGTTTTAATCGAGATAAAATCGAAGACCTAAAGAATTTCCGAAATTTTTTAAACATTATTCGATTTTAATTAACAGAAAATTCGTACTACTGCAACTAAAGAATAATGAACATATTTCTGAGTTCTTCTACGGACAAAGGGAAAAGGATAATACCATGTGTAAAGCTAAGATTTGACTTGTTACCATTTATATTATTCCCTTACATAAAATTTCCTCTAATGCACAATTAAATAGAATTGAGGATAGTGCATATTTTTCTTTGACATCTAGTAAATGAAAAATATCTTCAAAATATCCGTTCCTTGATAAACCTTGTAAAATTTCCTAGGCTCCCCTTTTTATGCAATGGTTTAAATATGTATTCATGTTTTAAGGACCCGAACATTTTCCGTAATCAATGAAGGGGAAAATGTATATTTACTTAATACTCATTACTTCTTTCAATTATCGGTTTACTGCATATATATATATATATATATATATATATATATATATATATATATATATAACTATAATTCAGTAATTTAAAATTTCAGACACACGATAGCTCCTTTAACCTTAAGTACAAGGATTAAAAATTAAAGTAGCAAGTAGAATAAGTTTTAACACATTCGTTTTTAATATTTTATTCCTGAAAACTAGGCGTTCCCAAAATCCTTAGGGTGATCCAGAAAAGACGGTTTTGTTTTTTGAATAACTCTACCAAAATTTTTGAATAAAATTTGATTCAAAAGTAGGAAAACGAGAGATTAGCTTACAATCCCGAGCATAGGTCGCTGAATTTTTGAATTTCTTCATAAATCCGAATTTTCAGGTCTTACCGATCCCGTGTTTCGTAAACACGGCTCTTAATGTGTCACCACAAAAATTTGAAATCCGTTCGATGGTACAATACGCGGTTACCAAACGCTTCTTTCAACACTGCGAGCGTATCTGCCGAACAGTGTGACACGTCAGACAATCTTGTTGAAACCATATGGACCAGACGACAACGACGACGAAGTGAGGGAAACAAAAACGAATTTATCATCTCGATGTAGCGTGTTCCGTTGACAGTACCAATGAAAAAATAAGGTCGTACTATTCTCAATTTTTTTTAGCATCGTTTCAGCAAAAAGTTTTCGTTGTTCGTGGTTATCACTTTTTAATTCCTGAGTTATTAACAAGGATGATATTTCAAGTCTTCCAGCAATATACGGCGAACAGATTCTTTCGACAGGTTTAAAGAAGCAGCATGACGACGACCAGATCGTCCGTGACTCCGAATGATCGCTCTCAGAAACCGATCGATCTTTCTGGGGGTACGATTTTTTGTCCAGGATGATTCTGCAAATTTTGAAACTCTCGAACTCTTTTGTATGGTACGGGACAGACGAAAATCTAAGAGCATTTATTAAATACCAAAACGACCGTTCTTTATAAATCGAACATAAATCTAAAAATCCCCGAAATTGTACTCACGCAGCAGGAAGAAATACAATATCGAATATTTCTGTCCTATCATCGTCGTATTGCTGAACGTCGTGACTTACGTACAAATAGCATTCAAAGCACTAATTATATGTAACGCAGATGCGCGCGCATATGATGTTATACGGATTTGGGTGCCACTATCTTTTCTGTGATAATTAATACTTCATGATGAAAGGAAAACCTTATAAATTTTTACGTCGCCAGTTTGTTTCCAACCGTCGACAGTCGAGCACTTTAGCAATACGCGACCTTAAATAATAATAATATAAACGGCGATAATAAAAATATAAACGAAGATATTAATTTTAGCAAATCTCAAATATGGTTATTAAAAGAACACTATCAGTAAATTGTTCCGAATCAACGATGTGGAATGATAAATTTAAAAAATAATTTAAATTAAAAAAAAAAAAACATTCTCTGTTTTTAGAAAAAATAAATCATAAATCTCGATTTTCGTTCCACGTAAGACACGCTATAATTAATTAACAAAACAAAGTAACAACAAAGTTATATAAAAATTAATTTATTAACGCCATTTTCAAGCATATACAAAAAATATGCTTGAAAATTACGTGTTTGTCGAAAAGCTACGCGTTAATAAAATAATTTTTACAGCGATTAACTTCTATTTTGTTTTGTTAATTCATAAAATCACTACTCTCCGATAC